>VDFB02058242.1:153482434-153499770 GCA_007258455.2 Sequoia sempervirens | reverse complement strand
TAGGAAACTATGCCCTTGAAACCTTGATTTTCACATAATGGAACTTGTGGAATGGAAAGGAATTGATACATAGACATTTGGTTTGAAAACTAAGCAAGAAGTGTGTTTGTGGTAAAAGCAAGTCATTAACCAATATTAACTCAAATTGAACCCAACCCATGTGCTTGTTTATCTTTTTTTGGTCTTTTGAGCAAACATTGGTCTTTTGGTTTGAAATACTCTTAGAGAAAAGCATGCCCTTCAATATCTTTGTCTAGTAAACAAAGTCTCTCTAAGTCTCTTAGGATCAAAATCAAAACTTCCATCCATACCCCAAACATCAAATCAAAATCACCTCATAAGCAATTCTTAGAAATATTGAAAAAATCCCTCATGCTAAACTTTGGGAAAATCATTTGAAACAAATCAAAACCATTTCATTTGATTAGATGTGTGTAGATGAATCCTTCACCACATATTTAGTAAAATTATCAATCCTTGTGAACAAGTCTATCCCTTGATAACATCCAACATCTAGGGGTTAGGAGTTCATAAATCCAAAATCAAAATCCAATCAAAAAATCATTTTGTTTGGTAAGGTGTGTTTAGATGAATCCTTCTTCTCAAACTTAGTCAAATTAGCATCTTGTGGACAAATTTACTCTAGGACAACATCCAACCTCTTAGATTTTATGAGTTCACTATCCAAATAAAATCAAACCAATCCCAAATCAGATCAAATATCAATCCAAGTCCTAAAGTTTAGTATCCTCTTCAAGGTTTCCTAAGAGTTCCAATCATTCACGAATCATCCATCTTTCATCCTTTTGATCCTTAAAATTTTAGACTTTCTTTTTTGTACCTAGAGTTTTGATCAACCCAAATAATTAGAGGTTCACCTCCCATATTCTTGAAAATTGATCCTTATTTTATAGTCCAAACTAGACCTCAACACAAGAAAAACATGGAATATAAACTTGCTTCATACATCATGAGTAATCCAAATCAACTGAACTTTCAAAGCCTTACAATGCCAATTGATTATCGAAACTCATATTTATACAATCCGTACATGGGATCATTATCTCCTACAAACCTCAATGGTACAACAAATGTGAGTATTCCCATTCAAAAGTTTGGACCACCTTTCCCGATGGTAGATTTAAATCCAAGTCCAAACCTACAAGTCTATCAATCAAAAAATAAATGCTTGAGCCTTGAAATGGACAACATCATGCCATCAAATCACTACATGCCAAATAAGAATGTACCAAGTACAACTTTACCAAAAATGAACATTTTGAGTCCAAACTTGGTAAAATTTGGGATGGATATGTTTGCAAATCATACAAATGTTGTTCAAAGTCCAAACAAGATGTTAATGACTCTGTGTATTAATCCAAGTCAAGGTAACACCATGAAAAATCAAAGTTACCTAAATCAAGGCAATATGATTCCCAACATCAACAATGTTCAATTTGAACCTATCATGCCAAATCTAAACATCATCCCAAATCAAAACATTGTCTGAAATCAATCAAACCAAGGCAATCCATCAAGCACCAATCAAATCATTACATAAAAATCCTCCAAATATACCATTTATATCACAACAACAGGTGGTATCTAACCAAGCAATGACATCAATCCCAACACCCAAAAACACGTTCTCCTAAGGACCCAGTACTTCAATCACACCAACCACTATGATCACTCCAAATGCATCTCAACCATGCATCACTACATCTAGCACAATTCCAAATCCACCACCACTATCACCAGAAAAAATACAGAAAGCCAATACAGTATAGAGCTAAAATCTTACCAAGCCACCTAGGCTCAAGCTCAAGCATCATTACAACAAAAAGAAGTTTGAAAAGTAGCTCAAGCCACCCAATCCTCTCAAACTACCCAACAAACACAAGCACAAGTGCAAAAAATGATAACTATTGGGGATAATGATCAGGATTCGACCAATGACCATGTTGAAAATGTCTCTACATCACCTAATGAGTTAGAGGACATATCTCAAAAATTCATTCCAAATCATGATCAACATCTTTCACCAAAGTCTAGCAATGGTCTTTTCCAAGACATATTGACATCCTTCGACCTCATGGTTGCAGATATTGAAGGATTCTTCAACTCAATATTTGATCGAATTCCACTCAAAGATCAAGAGGATATTGATCCAATTCTCGTGTATAATGAAGATATCCAAGAAAGCTTTATAAGAAATTGATCCTCTAAAATGGACCCATGTCAAGAACTTGATCCAAAACATGTAGAAAGCAATTCCAAAATTAATCAAGATCAATAATTCATATCTCCAAAATACTACATTGATCTAATGAACACTCTCCTATCTATACAAGATATCACAAATGATCACATCCACATAGCACATACTCCTCCATCTAACCATGAAATGATTTCTTTGGATGGACACATAGATGATCTTCATTCAGAACAAGATTCCTTTACTCTTGAAATTATTACACAAAAAGAGTAGGTTATTGATTCCTACAGTCAAACTGAGTTGTCAACATCAGGATGAGATATATCCCAAATTCAGACTGAGGATATCATGAATAAAGATATCCAACATTATCCACTCAAGAAAATAGGTCAAACATAACAAGATATTTCAAAGTCAGCAGAGTAGCAAATTCAAATAACATCATCTGCGGTGGTCATTTATTAGAGAATGCATTCTAAACAAGACCTCTTAGAATAGGGAGAATCAAAGCATGAAGGAAATAGTACCACCATACTTGGGGCAACTATGTATCAAGCAAACATCAACATAGGGAGCATTAAGAGTCCTTATGATGAAACTAATGTCAATACTACAACCAGTTGTGTCACAAATCTTCATCCACCCATCACCCCATACATGAATTGGGACCAATGTCAAAAGAAGGATTTAAATCAAAGCACAAAGAACATTATCAAACCAAAAGAAGTAGAGAAGCATGAAGGAAAAATAAAATACAAGTGGATAACAAATAATACAAAGAAAGATTATCCCCATCAAACTCCATTAGTCAAAGAAACTATGGGGAAAAATAAAAAAGGGAAAAGTATCCATCAAAGATGTCCACAAAAGCAAAAGCAATATTTTCAAGTGACGTACAAAGTGTATCAAGTAGTTGGCCCTAATTCCATGCACACTTCCATATCCACCCATCATTGCTCATCTTCCCAAGTTTAGAGAGTCAAAGGTTCCAAACTATCAACTAATCCATCTCTTATCCCTAAGCACACTCCATCCACGCCTCAACGCATGATATCCAATTCTCAAATTGACAATGTATTGGCAATGACCCTTCATCATAAAGATTCTAAAGGCACTCTATCACAATGTGCGCACAGAGACAGAGTTAACCCTAGTATTAATAAAGCAGATCAAGAATCCCAAAAGTTGCATTCAAGGGCACATATCTTAGCAAAGCAACTTCTTCAAGCAAGCTATCAATGGAACATCATGACAGAAGCATCTACATGGATACCACAAAGTGATTCAACATTAGCTTAAAATCTTTCCAAAAATTAAAAAAAAAATCTAAAAATATGAAAATCCAAAAAAATCAAAAAAATGATTGAAAATAGTAAAGAGAAAAATCATCCTCTAGTGAAAACACAGCATGGGTGACACTTTGGGCAGGTACCATGATGAAAACCTGGAAAATAGGAATCATGTGTAGAATCAAGCATCTACATGCACTATTTTAGGTGGAAGCATCTCATCCCATCCATAATAAATTCAACATTTCATCCATCTTATCCATAATAAATTCATCCATCCATGAACCATTTATCAATCCATCTTTATCCATTTTCATCCATAGTCCAAATTATCTTGATCTTGAAAATTTTTTGGTGCACACTTTATGCTAGCTTATGGTAAACATATTGACATGAGTCATTTTCATTGATCCTATCCTATCCCAATGTTATCTGAGCCATGAAGCATTATCCAATAAAGCATTCCTCCATTCAAACACCTTATCTTATCACAAGATAATCCTTGGAATCCTTTGCATGCTTTCCATATCCATCCATCCATACACCTATTTGAGCATCCATCCATGGAATTCCATACATTACTAGAAATTAAGGGGCATATATTTATATTTTCTTCAGGAATAAATCTTGATCTATATCCTCCAACTTATGTGGTGATCTAAACATTGGCAAATGTAAAATCAAAGTGGTCAAAGCATTTGTGATCCAGATTTTTTGAATTTCACAGATGAATTGCCACGAACCCTATAAAGCGTAGGTGTGCACAGTAAACTTTTCGCGTAGAGTGGCTGGTGCAACAAGCCCTCTGGTACCACGCGGGGTTGGGGAGACTAGAACTTGTGACCAACCTCCACCTTTCTGAGGAAATATTTAGCCAGAAATAAGCTAGGGCCCCAACCCCATTTGTGATCAGTTGAAAGCACTAGCCCGCATGGCATTTTACGACAAGGAGCGTTATTCATTATAAGTCTCTATATTTCATCTAACATCAATCAAATAATCACTATCATTTCATCTAATTACGTGCTTCAGCGTCCTCAAATCATTCAAAGCATCTTTTTTTTCAAACCAAGCTTCAAAATCCTGATCAATTAAATCCAATCAATCCATCATCATCTTGGGAGATCCTTCCCAATCCTTGTGTTGCTTAACACTATCCTTGCATTGTTGTGTATCCTTGACAATGTTATCATCATTAGTCTTGATCAATCAAATCGAATCAATATGTCATCATCTTGGGATAGCCATCCCAATCCTTGTGTTTCTTAACACTATCCTTGTGTTGTTGTGTATCCTCAACAATGTTATCATAGTCAATTCATCAATCAGATCAATCAACCCTAGCTTGGTTTTCAACAAAATCCTAAATAGAGCACTGATATCATCACACATATCCATATCCAAATCGTCAAAATCATGAGAAAAATCCAAAAACATAAAAAAAATAGAAAAATCCAAAAACACTAAAAAAATTAAAAAAAATATCAAAAACATGGCATCCAAATTATGTTGTCGCTGAGCTTAAACATAGGCAAGGCTAGTATTTGATCACCCCTTGAGACATCAAAATCCAAAAAAATTCAAAAAACACAAAATCCAAAAACATTCATAAAATCTTAGAAAACCCCAAAACATGCAAAAAATAAAAAACTCAAAACATTTGTAAAATCTTTAAAATATCAAAAACAGCCTTAAAATATTTTGAAAATGTCAAAAACATCCAAATATTTGAAAAAATCCATCTGTCTCATCATGCTTTCACTCGAAATAATCAATCATCCATAATAAACTAATCGTCACCTTCATCCTTTGGCAACACAAACATAAACAATCACATCAATTAACAAAAGAAAACTTCAAACACAAAATAAAAATAAAAAAAACAAACCTTTAAATGCAAAATCAAACCTTCAGCATTCACAAACATGTCAATCGACCTTGTATGAATAGCCTTTCCAAATTCAACCTATCATCTTGCCACCATCCACTAACATGTCCACTAACATGTCTTAGGATGTATCCTTCCTACAATGGGCATTACCTTTTAGCAATCGTTTCAGTTCTTATCCTAAGAAAAACATATCCCTTTGGCTAAAGGTATAAAGAACATTGGGTTGTTTGTGTACTTTATCTTTTGTTTTAATTTATTTTATTGCACTCATTCCAATGACCTCTTGATGATGTCTAATCAAAACAATTTAGAGAGAAAGTAATGGGGCATCACTCATTATCCTTTTGTCTGTTGTGCTTGTTGGACGTTCTTGTAATATAACTTGGAAGATACTTGCTTTATTGGGTATGTGTCTTAGCACAGTTTTGTATGTTGAGTGTGAACAAGAATACTCCTATTTTTTTGAGTCAAGTCACCACACTATGTACGACACCATCTTAGGATTCTTTATGCACCTTGATGCATCAACCACCTACGTGTTATCAAACGCATGAGTAGAGTGGGCCTTTTTAAAGTGATGTGATAAGCAAATCATCTTCTCATCATCATCTCTCATAATTTTTCTTGTTGGATCCTCTTGTCATCATCTCATTTCTTATTTCTTCTTTTCCACACTAACATCATGTCAGGATAGTTAATCATCATCGCCAATGCATCCATCTTACATCCACAAACCATTAACATAATGCATATCACATCATATCATATAAGAAACACCGATCATCTCACATACATGTTCATCATCATAATATAGATCTATTAGTCAAAGCATCTCATAAATCATACATTTGCATAAAACATCCATTGCATAATCAAATTCATATCATCATTAAGTTGTTTTAGGATAATACGATTTGTTATTCTAAGCATCTTAAACCATCTAATTGCATCATCATCATCGCAGCCATCCATACATCCATCTTGAACCTTTTTATACATAAGATCATTTTCAAGGAATTAGATCTTCTTTCCAGATCTCTCGAGGGGGCAATGTACCAGTGTACTTCTTTCCACTGGGGCATTTAAAAATTAAAAAAAATTGAATTTTTTAGCATGGTAAGTTTATTCTTTGAACCAATGCAACAAGTACATTGCTTCAAAGAGGGGTAAAATTTAGACATGCAAAATTAGCATATTGCATTTAGAAAAGTCCATTCATTAAATAAATCAAGCTTATTTTATTTATCTCTAAGGTCATCCATTTAAATTAAAAATCAACTTTATTTATTTGATCCTAAAATCACCCTCTTTGATTAAATAAATCAAATATTTATTTAATTAAATCTAAAATCATCTTCCATCTCCTTTTTATTTAGTTTAATCCTTAAATCTAAGTCAAATAAGTCAAATCACCTTATCCAATTTTAAATTAACCAAATTAGGATTAAATTTAATCTAATGCATTTCACATTCTCTAGATTTTCCCACTTGCACAAATAAAGGATTTTAATTAATTTATTAAATCCTCATTTTCCCTCAACAAGACATCTTTGGAGAATATTCCTTCAAGTTTGAATTCAAATCCAAATTGACATGTACATTCAACAAAGCATTTAAGAGCTCCTACATGTCTCTTACATGTCTCTCATAAGTCAAACTTGGCATTTAAGCCCCTTTTTCTCCCTGCAACAAGCCAAATTTGAAATTTGAAAAGGCCACCTAATGTCATTTATTGGCACATTAACCAAAACTTACACATCCTCCATCCACTCACATTTGGAAAAGTGGCTCCTTCCTATTGGTTGAATCTTTATCCCACATTCACCCATTTTGCATATTTCTCCATCTTATCATTCTATAAATATGAGTTCTCATTCCTCATTTTAGGATCCACAATTTGAGTATTGGCATTATAGTCAAGAATCACACATCTCCATCATCAAGAGCTTATCAAGGATGAAGAAAGGGCTTCTTTCCACAAAATCACCAATCCACTATGGAATAAGTTATTCATTATGCTTTTTAAGATTTCAATTAGTTTGTTTTGTTGTTTTGTTTGTAAAGCATAATGGATTATTTCATAAAGAATGATATTTTATTTGCTTGCTTTAAACTAACATCATGTTGATAAATGAGACAATGTTTTAGCTTGCAGGTTTATGGTGTTATAGATAGATAAATACTTTTAGTGGAAGATAAGATTGGCATATAAAAAGAGGTGATAAGAGAAATTAAATAATAAATATTATTTAATTTAGGTGGCCAACATAGGAGAAATAAATAAAATATTAATTTTATTTATTTCAGAAGAAAGGTGAGAACAAATTAAATAATTAAAAATAATTATTTAATTGGGGAGATAAAGATAGGATAAATAATTAAATAAATATAACATTTATTTAACTATAGATAGAAAAAGCTAATGAATAATTAAATAATTGAAATAATTATTTAATTATAGAAGAGGGAAAAGCTAACTTTTGAATTAAAATATTATTATACTTGAATGCTTAACAAAAGTCAAGAAAAGTGTGAAAGTCATTTACAATTATTTACAACACCTTTGCAATACATCAAAAAATGCATTTTATTAAGTTTGCAAGGGTCCAAGACCTAATGTGAATGTGTAAAACACCTCACAACACTAAATCAAGGCCTCATTAAGTCCAATTTATCATCAATTATTCCCAAATCAAGCAAGCAAAAAGGGATACTTTTTCTGTGTCCATAGTTAGCCCCCACTTTAGTTAGAGGATGAACTTGCTTCAAACTCACACTAAAGTAGACATTCAAGAAGGGTGCAATCATACCACTGCGGATGACAAAGAATAACAAATATCATGGCATCGGTCAAGCCCCTAGGATCCAAGATCCTAAGTCAAACCAACATGAGCACAAAAGGACACACACATGGTGAATGATTTGTCGAAAATCAAGATACACAATCATGTAATGAAAAGAACTAAATGAATGAAAAATGAGGTGGATGAAATATATTCTCACTCAGGGGCCATAGAACATCAGGTTGTTTGTGGGGTGAGTTGTCCCAAAGAAGTGGTTTAGTGAGAAAGTCATGCTAGTGTGTCAACTTCCCACCATATAATGAGAAAGTCATGCAAGTGTGTGGGCTTCCCATTATACAAATCATACCAATGTTATCCTCTTGGTAACTTTGATAACGCACCACAATGAAAATGTATTTTTGTAAATACTTTTGAATGTCACATAAAGAATTTTGTTGAAGGGGATTTTGCTTTGTTCATGTAAGGTCTTCTTCTTAGGGAGTATTGTGCCTAATCTATCCAAGAGAGGACAAGCCATGGTTTCAAATCATTGCCCGTGGGATGCCTCATTCGCATCGGGAAATGCTAGTTGATTGTACACTCTTGGAAGGAATCAAACCCAATGACACCACCAAGAAGAGGACACATCAAAGGAAAAAAGAAAAATCATGCCATGAAATTTTTGTCAAAATATGCTATCTGTGTAGGCTATCACTTTAAAGCGGTTGCTATACCATCACTATGAGAAATTTATTTAAAGTAGCTAATGATAAATGAAATAAAACATGAGAGCCAACTCAAAAAGCCCTATGCAAAGTCATATGTTTTCAAGCAAGGCTGCGTCATGAATAAGTATGTCACATGCAAGTCAACTTAGGACATGGCATCCACATCCCAAGCTTGCTCTTAATGTTCATGAAAATTTAAGGACTAGCCAAAAGAGACAATGACAAGTGACACACAAGGACAAGGCTATGTAACCCATTGCCCCCACTTAGTATAGGAAAAGGGTGGGCTGGGAAGTGATGATCATATGTTGCCCCTTGCGATGAATGGAAAACATTCAATAGTGAGTTTTTTATTATCCTACAACCATTGCACGGAAAGTAGTAGCAACTAATGTTATTTATTTTGATAAGTAAACAAAGTTTCTACTTGATACATGTTTAATGAGATGTCAATCATTTTAGGATGTACCAAGGTTACATTTTTCTTGGAAGAATCTTTGGCAATAGTATTGATGATGATTGAAGGTTTGTTTGATGGTGTGATTTCTATGAAAGGACAATCAACAAGACCATGATTTGTTTCTTGTGTTGTAGAGTCTATAGGGGTATGAATAATTTGTTCTATAGCATCACATCCTTTCTCAAGTTGCTTCATAATTCTTTCAGGTTTGAGGTTGGCTTTGATTGTATACACTTTCTCAAATATGTGAGAAATGTCATTGTAACTCGGTTGATATGAACATTATTCTTAGGTGCATAAAGGATGAGTTTGGGTAGGTTTTGAGTTTGTTTATTGTGTGATGGTGGGTAAAGAATTAGAGGATTCTTTGGACTTCCCACAAGGTATGTTTGTGGTTCATTGATCGAAGGGGATCTAATGGACACTTGCACATTCATAACCCTTGTGATCTTCATTTCATGTACCCCTAAGGAAGACATATCATTTTCTTGCACCATAATAGTCTCCCTAAGAGGAGAGTTGTTAGGAGAACTAAAATCCAAATGTTGGTGATAGTAAAGGATTGGTTCTTCCAAAATATCATCATCGTAAGTAAGGGAGCTATCCATTATTGAATTGTCTTGTTCTATGATGTTTTCCCACATAATATTCTCATGATTCTCATTGATTGGATCATGTAAAACCATAATATCTTCTTCACCAATAGGAGAGATATTAGAGGAAGGATAATTATGATTTTCATGTGTTCCAATAATTGGATCCTCATGCTCAAATAGACCCTTCCAATTATTAGTGACATTAGGAAGGAGATAAATAATTCTATAACTCTCATTGGGTTTCTTGATACCAACATATCCTCACAAATTTGTTTGTCATGATCATTCACGAAAGCATTGTCACAAATAGGGGAGGTGTTAGGAGATGAATGGAGACTAGATAAAGCAGTGGCAATGCATTCATCTTGTATTGTTATATTATCTTCCCAAGGGGAATGAGGAGAAGGACAAACAACACCTTCATGATTCTCAATGATTGTACCTTCTTTTTCCAAGATACCTTCATCACTAAAAGGAGAAGTATCAAGAGAAGTAAAATTATGATCATCATGGTTATCTATGTTTGTATTCCCTTCTAGCACATCATCCGCACAAATGGGAGAGATAGGAGGGAGTGTAAGTTTAAGACAAGAATTTGCATTTTAACTCTCTTGTACTAAGAGACTCTCATAACTAGGACATGCATTGAATGAATGATTAACATGCTTATTGACTAACTTTTTCTTTGCAAACTTAGAAAATACTGAAAGTAACATTTTTGAATGAGAATGTATGCAAACTTAAAATGCAATGTAAAGAATTAAAATGAAATGCAATATTTTAGATGATAATTTATTGATTATTGTATGCAACAATGTGGGAATGCAAATTTGAAATTAAGAAATGCATGAAATGAGCCAATTTAAGCTAGATTTAGTGTAATGTATGTTATAGAAACTCAACCAACTGATACAGATAGGTAATGGCGACAATCAAAAGCTTAAAAATAGGGTTTTCAGCTCTATAAAAGGTAGTTTTATGGGTGAAAGGGGACTGATTCGCCCAAGGTGGTGAATGAGTCCCAATGGGGATTTTTTTTATGAATTTTATGAAGATTTCAATTGTTTTTTATGCTTTTTCTATTGTATGACCTGAATACTAAATGAAAATATAGTTTTCAAATGTTTTCCAATGATTTAAGATGCAAACATTCTTCCTATATTCACTTTCACTAATGCAAAAATTTGGAACCCTAGATGCAAATTAACTAATGCAACCCTAATTCAAAGTCAATGCAAGCCAATACTATGATGATAATGGAATCCAAATTAGAAAAGAAGGTATTTGAAAAGCATGTTCACCAAAATGTAGACAAATTTTTTGGCACTCGGATGTCTTTCTAGCCCTTATAGGGTTTTCACCTAAAAGGGGAAAGATGAGCCAAAATGCAATGTAAACATTCAAGATTAATGTAATATGGATGTAATATGCCTAAATGAGATGATACAAATACAAAAATTAAAGGAAGCTATTGATTATTAATGTAAAACGAAGAAATATGAAGTGTTTGAAAATAGAGTGTTGTATGCAAAAAGACCTAGAAAATGACTTTAAAATGATCATAAAACAAAACAGAATGTTGTAAAATTGAATGTGTGCACTTGTAAACTTGCTAAGGATTGGAAATAACTTTGAAATTCTAAAGATACTAATTTTTAGGCCCGGTGAGACTCATTTGCCATTCTAGGCAAATTAGTCCTAGTTCTGAAAAACTACACAAGGACTCGTTTTAGCCAAATGGGTATCCAAATATACAAAAATCTCTATAAAATAGGTATAGTGGGACTCATTCACCACTGTGGTAAAATTAGTACTTGTTGGCTTTTCTAAAAACTCAAAAATGGAATCTAAAACTCCCGGTCTACTCAATCTGCACCTTTAGGTGTCTAGATCTGAAATCCTAATTTTTAGCATTGTTGGTGACTTTTTGTGTTGATTTTGGCCTTGCACAAGTGGAGATTACTTCAACATGTTTGTAAGCTAATCTTCAATCATGTCCAAGCCATCTAAGCACCTAAATTTGAAATCACACAAAGGAAGAGAGAGAAAATGTTGATTGTTAGGTATGGGGGTTTGCCTTGGTCAAACCCCATTTAGGTAATTAAACCAAAATTAGGAAATAATATAATAAAGAATAAAATATGAAATAAATCAATTCAAAACTTTCCATAATGGAGTATCTTGAATTGTTGCAACAATGAATGAAGAATCTTGCTCTTGAATGCCTTGATGATGTTCTTCAAGATGCTTCCTTGTGAAGACTCAAAATGCTAAAACCTAGCTTGCTTAAGTTGAGATGAATAATGAATGATGAATGAATCATTAGGTGAATGAATTAGGGTTTAAAGGTCTCCTT
Organism: Sequoia sempervirens; assembly: GCA_007258455.2. NCBI lineage: Eukaryota > Viridiplantae > Streptophyta > Pinopsida > Cupressales > Cupressaceae > Sequoia > Sequoia sempervirens. The sequence goes on along the minus strand of VDFB02058242.1, from coordinate 153,487,449 downwards.
TTACTGAAGAGTTAAAAACAAGGATCATGAATGGTGAATTAAATTAGAAAGATAACTTAATCAAGGTTTGGAGGTTAATTAAGGAAAAGAGAGACACTTGGATCGTGAAACGGTGGAATATAATATTGGCTCAAAAAAAGAGGTGGTTATGTGCAGGATCATGACGGGCCAAAAAGTGGCGATATGATGGGTATGTGTAGGGTATGTGGCTGACGACTTTTTTTAACCCAAAATTGATGAAATCAAAAGGGATTTTATAGGAAATTCTTGGATTTCCACCAATATAAATTATTTTTTACTTTAAATTTAATAAATGATGTATTCATTTCCATTTAATTATTCAAATCTTGATTGATATTAAATTTGATTGAAAACATCTATAGCATTCAAATGGTATACATTTTTTCAATTTGAAACGTAATACATTATGCTTCACCTACAATGGGATTAAATAAATTAATTTCATGAAGTTTGATAAGTTAATTGGTGGAGACATACGGTTTTATATTTTTTAAAAGTTGTGATAAAATTCATGCCAATTAATTATTTACCTTGGAAAAATTGCGAAAACATACATCACGACGAGACATAGGTCCTCTACTTATATCTAAAATATTATACAAAAATCATTTAATTTGGGTTGTAGTGAAGACGGAGACACCTGCTTATTTTTTCCACACAAGAATTTAAGTGCTACTACATTTAATTTCAATTTTTTCGCAAATAGTTTTTATTTTAAATAGAAATAGTAGTTTAGAAGTTACAATCAATTTTTCTACAAATTCTATTCTTACATATTTTTGAAATAATATAGATAACTTATTTATTTAAATTTTTTCGTCAAAGGCACTAACTTCGGATTTTCTAAATTTTTGCCATAATATTTTCTTTTCATGATGATCTTGCACATACCCGAGGTGATAGGAAATTAAATAATAAATATTCTTTATTTAGGATGCCAACACGGAGAATACAAAATAAAATAATTTATTTATTTGAAAGAAAAGTGAGAACAAATTAAATAGTAAAATAATTATTTATTTGGGAATAAAGGATAAATAATTAAATAAATATAAAATTTATTTAATTATAGAAAAAGGCTAATGAATAATTAAATAATTGAAATAATTATTTAATTATATAGAAGAAGAGGAAAAACTAACTTTTTAATTAAAATATTATTAGACTTGAATGCTTAATAAAAGTCAAGAAAAGTGTGAAACTCATTTACAATTCTTTACAACACTTTTACAAGACAACAATAAATGCATTTTATTCAATTTACAAGGGTCCAAGACCTAATGTGGATGTCTAAAACACCTCACAACACCCTAAATAAAGCTCATTAAGTCATTTTATCATCAATTATTCTAATCAATCAAGCAAAAAGGGATACTTTTTCTGTGTCCACAAATACAAACCCTAAGGCATGATGATAGACAAAACCCTAAGCCCCAAGGCATGAAAATAGTGAAATTTTTAGAGTTTTGAGATGAAACAAAAAAAAAATTTAGGGATTCCATCAATGGCTTCTATTGGGGACATTTGTTCCTCTAGAACTAAGCAAGATCCTAGAATCTCAGGTTGAAGAAAACCAATCATAGAGAACCAAAACCAAGAACTAACTAGACAAAGCAAGAAAACTAGACCAAACCAAATAGATATATATATATACAAAATATTTACAAGACTGTACAATGTACACCACACATCAAATTTTCTCAGAAACCTTTCCGGATGTACATGCCTTTTAACCTGGATCTGCAATTTAACAAGTTTCAACTTTGCTTGGTGGTCCCTGGCCCCAGAAAAAGGAGAACAAGTATTTACACCTATAAAACACTTTATTTTCTATTTTCTATAATTGGCCAAGGGTGAGAACATTTCCATAAGTTACGCAACAACTAATCCTATTGTGATCACTGCAATTAACCATTATTTCCATGTGCCTAAACTTTCTATTGTCATCATTAATTATTTCCAACTAAAAACTATAATCACATATCAATTGAATCCATAATAAATGTGATACTCTACCTTGTTTAGTTCACTATCATATTTTAGCCAATGCTCATCCAACTTGATTGAGAATTGAAAATATTGATAGTCCACCTAACCACTGACATCATAATAGTTGATATCCAATTCAATTTGCACATCAAACATAAATATTTCATAGGCACATTATTCAATGATCTCATCCAAAGGCATAGATCCTAACCCTTTGAAGTCAAATTGAAGATCCATATTTGACAGGTCAAAATCAATAGAAAACTTATATAAATATTGGGAGATATCTCCTGATTTTAGTCTCATACCAGAAAATCATTCATCTTGTGTGATGAACAAAAAGTGTTCACACATAGGCATACTTTCAAACTGATGCTCACATTCACCTGAGGATTCTACACATCCTATATTATCACATGTTCCAAAACCCATGGTGCCTTGGCCCTTATTTAGATCGAGGTCATCACCACAAACAACATTATCAATAAAATCCCATGCATCAAAGAATACCTCCATTTCATGTTCATTAACATATTTTGATCCATTTTTCAAGTCGTCATTAAACACAGTGTAAAATGTTTCAAAGGATGGCTCAGATAACTCAAAATTACTAGGGTTAGTAACAAAGCACTCATGTGCATCATCAACTAATAAATTTCTTGGCCCACAAGTAGGACATTCATTGTAATTTGAGTGTTGTTCCCTAGCAACTAAACAAGTTTACTTATCTTCTTTCACATCAATACATTCATCATAGGATGAAAACATATTTTTTTTGGTAAAGAAATAGGAATATTCCATCTCATCCATACCCTCACAAGCTAGAAGCTTCACACATTGATCTGAACCAACAAATTTCTCAATGTTATGCACTTTAATATTTTCCTCATACATTGTATAAATTTCCATCTTTGTATCACACAAACAATAAGGAATTGCAAGAACATGATCATGTTCATTAGCATCATAGTCTTTATCATTCTTAATATTGTGCTTAGGATTAGGATATTAAACACATACATTCTTATCTTCAAACTCCTCATTATCCAGAAAGTTAGCACATTCTGTTGAAGGCATCCTTGGATTACATTCCAAATATTTATCACAAGGTATTTGTTCATTCATTTGTGAGAAAGTGACTTTATGAATACTCACATTATTACATCCCTCAAATGAAAAGAAAATCTCTAGATCATCCCCAAAAATGTAATCAAATAATTCACTGTCAACATGACCCTCAACATAGGAGAATCCTCCACTACATAAACTATGCTCAAATTTTTCAGAGTAAAACCTTAAACCTTCATCTTCAATATCTTTACTGCAGATTTGTGATGATAAATTAGCCAAACTTTCAAGTGTATCCCTATCTTCATATCTGGTATACTAATTTTTGTATAGGTTGCATATGGGTTGATTTCAATCATTGCCCTCATACATACCACAAGATGGATGTTCATCCTCTAATACAACATTTTTAGTTGTACACACTGTTCTCTGATCTTTTTCAATAGAACAATCACCATCAATATTTTTAGACATCACACTTTGAGCATAATAACACTTGGTTACTTCAACAATCCTTATCTAATCAAACATCTAGTTAAATGCCTGTGGTATCAACTCTTTTGGCAAGGTACTCATCCTTGGCCCAAGAATTATAAAAGAAAAAATCAATGCATGCTAAAGTTTCATTTCTAAAATTCTTGGGGACTTCCGACAAGGCATCCAAAATCCTCACAAACAGGTCATAAGGTAACTCTTCTTTGTGCCTTTTCATGTTGGACAACTCTTCAATAAAAGGAACTTGATTAGAATTGCTAAAAAAAATTTGATGTTCCACTTGGATCTCATCATGATTTTTTGGTTGTAATAATGAATGACTTTGAACAACAAAAGAATTATCACTTTGAAATTAATTTTTTTGTCATGAACTCCATTTGTATAGGTTGAGCTAGGATAATACACACTTGTAGCTAGGTAATCCTTCATAATTGAATATTTCAAATTGTTTTCAATATCCATGGCAATTTCGTATGCTTGATGTAATTTTGTAGGTTCTTTATCTCTTAGAAAATATCTCATTTCTTCATAAAATGCACTTAAGTATATAACTAGACACTACATATTTTAATATTATGTTACTTGGAATATCCCTTACTGCCTTTGAAAACATGAGATTAAAAGTAGGGACTAACTCATCTTCTTGCTTTTGAATGTTCATAAAATTTTTCCTTACCAAGAAAGGGTCAATTCTCTCTTCAAATTATCCAATGAATGCAGCCATTAATTCATTCCATTAAGAAATTGAACATACTTGAAAATAAGAAAACCAATCTCTGGAATCCTCCTTCAAAGTTTGAACAAAGGATTTCATGACAACATCTTCATGGTTTACCTCATAATATCCCATCAAATCAGAAAACTATTGTAGATACTTATATGTTGATTAAGAGCTTTTCCCTTTGAATTTTGGAGAATTTTCCCTAATATTTTTAGGAATCGAGTTTGGGAAACCTTGAATACCATTCAAATTTAATGGTTTATACCTTCCAATAGAAATTTATTTTGATAGCATGATAGGGGCTGCCAATTTTTCCTTTTTTCATTAGACACCCCACAAGGATGTGCAAATGAATGCAACATTTTTTATAAACTTCAAATATCAACTCTACAATTGATCATTCACGGCCCTATCTCTTGATTTCATCATTACCTTAAAATGCGTAACTCGAATACATTCATGCCTAGGATCTCTCTAATGTGAATTTTACAAGAATATACACATTTCATCAACACAATACAAAGACTTCAAATTATACCTTAGAAGTATGTAAAATTACCACTACTATTCCCTTTCTTAGTGCTTGATTTCACTAAATATGGAATCAAATTTTTTCCAGACTTTTACATAGGGTTTTTAAGACAAATTATGCTTCTTAAAAATAAAAACAAGGGAAACACCTAGATATGTTGTAGCTACTAAAATTAATCCCTTTGACTGG